>JARFIW010000871.1:0-11637 GCA_036346225.1 Platerodrilus igneus | reverse complement strand
AGAAGAAAGACGAAAATAAAAAACAGACCAGACGAAGCATAGAAACAGGGACACAAAATCACACACTGGTAAATTATTCGCAAATTCAGAAAAAATAAAAAACAATGGTGCAAAGAAGTACAAACTAAAATGGAAATAGAAAAGACAAACGAAGCGTACCAACTAATTAGAATGAATTTTAGGGTGACATTATTATAGAAAGTGTAGGGAAGGTTGATAGACGGTTAGAATATATAAGGATTATATGCGCAGAACCGGAACTAGAAGCACTTGAACAGGAAATAGGTATTAAAAAGAATGATTTAAGATATCTTATACTTGAATAAGCGTTGAGAAGACTGAAAAATAATAATGCGCCAATTTCGTATTGTTTACGCCTGCCATTCAATTTCATCTATTTCCCCACTTATGGGTCTGTAGACACAATCTAGAATCACTGCTTAACCTTCAAGTAGTATCTCTCGAATATTTATTCAAGTACGTTACCATACGCGTCAGTCTGGTGAAGTGTTTAAAGTTTCCGGCAATTCCCGAATTCTTCCTTTCTTAAACCCTCTACCATAATTGCAGTGTGTGCCAGTACTGAAACGTAGATAAGTACGGCCTTCATTTGTCATTTCTATGAATTGTAACTTATGCATATCTACCGTTTTCGCGTAAACTTAATTACAAAGACCAGCCCCTTGCACTAGCTATCGAAGTTCTATACAACAAAATGGACCAACAAGCCTAGATATCCTCAAAATTTACGTGATTTTGGTGATTTCGTACGTTTATAGTTACAAATTTTGCATTCATATTTTTATAAAAGTTTTTATTACAAATTTGATATCATTATCAAATTTAAAGTTCAACGGAACAATTTGGATTTATCGCGCCAGCTGTTCATAGAATAGTTAGCGTCGGTTGTTGTCATAACAACGAGTTCGTTAGAATTTCTAATATCAACAGTGTTGATAAACATTGCAAACGTGTATTGTGTGTTCGAATTAATTATTGTACTGAAGCGGGCTACTACTACCGCGTTTTTCTAATTTAAAACAAGTAATAACAAGAGTCTTTATTACTTACTATTCACAAGTCTAATTAACAGTATATGCCTTATTTATAAATGTTTTCAGTCCAATTAACAATGAAGCACTATCACACTAATGAATTTAAAAGCACTAATATCTTCTTAAACTAACTCCTTTACCATAGGTCCATTAATAACACTAATACAACTATTATTTATTACACTTCTATCTATTTATGTATACTACAAGCCGCATGTACATTAGACACGTGCACATCATATAACATTTATGTTTACTGTTGAACTTCCAAAAGCTCAACTATATAACTTTACACGTAATAATTTATGTTCGACATTCTAATATAGACTAACTTCTTACCTTCATAAGCGGTCTTATATATACCCTGAATTAAAAAAGATGACTCATCCTCCAGTAATTACTAGAAGCTTCCAGGTCCATGGAGAATAAACAGTGCTTGCGGCGTTTTGTGTGTTTGATAGGTTGCCTAACAGTACATTATCATTTCATTGGAATTTAAACATTTAGTGCAGTTCACGGCTAATTTATGTGATTAATTGGCGAATATTTTCATTCATTCAGATTCATTTACATAATGGATTCAAAAACGCAATTAGAAGCTAGATTAGAAAACATTTTTTATCAAATCACAGAGATTTCCGATTTCGCAAAAACTGCAACTACTACAAAATTGTACGGGTTTCAAGCGAAAATAATACGTCTGGATAAACTTCAAATTAGTTACGAAGCGTTACATGATGAAATATCAGTGGACACCAAACTGCAAGTGAAATCCCAAAGGTATTGTTGTTAAGCCTAAAATTCCGATCTAAGGGAACAGTCTGCGGGTAATTCCGAGTCTAAACACGCAGTTGCTTCTGATGCTGCTTCGTTTAACTTAAAACCACCTGAGATTCCGACCTCTACTGGTCAAGTAGCCAATTGGTTCACATTCAAAGCACTCTTTGTCAATTTAGTAGACAGCAATTCAGCGTTACCTAAGACTACTAAATTTATTTATCTCCGCTTTCTACTTAAAGGAGAAGCTTTATCTGTTATATCAGATCTCGAACTACTTCCTGAACTTTACGATAAGGCGTGGACAACGCTCAAGGATTGTTACGATAGTCTCCGCAAAATAATCAATTTCTTTTTAAACAAAATTCTACAATACAAATCTGGAGGTAGTCTTGCTGATTTTATTAACGTTTATTTTATGCTTTGAGTTCCGTAAAGGCTACGAACGTGGCGGATCTTGCAGATGTGTTGCTTTTCTCACTATATTATCGGAATTTGAGTTTCCGCTCCCAAAATGCGTTTGATATTCAAGTGGGTTCTGATATTTCGAGTTGTGAACGCTCTTTCAATTTTTGAGCCTACAAAGTAAAACGGCTGAACTTCAACAAGATTTGAAACCCGAAAGGTTTGAAAATTCCAATAATTTTCCACCTAAGACAAGATTTAGTCCAAATAAATCTTTGTTAATTAAAAACATTTCTACTTCTGCTAAAAGCATGGAAAAAAGGGCATTTCTTTGCCTTTATTGTGAAGGCGAGCATAGAATTTACGAATGCTTAAACTTTCGAACTTGAAATATTCAGGATCGGCACGCTGCTGTTAAAAAACGCTTTCTTTGTTTCAAATATTATCGAAGTTTTATACACGTATAAAGTACAAACAAAACTGCTGAATAAGAAGTATCTGAACGTCTCTTCCATCTTGTAAGTTATATATATGAGACACGCAAAATACCCAAAGATTTCGAACGTAACACTATAGTTACTATACAAAAAAAAGGTGCAAATACATGTGAAAATTTTTAAACAATAAGTTTAACAGGTCACGTATCAAAAATATTAACTCGAATTGTAAAACACAAATGGGAAAACGAGCAGAAAAAATATATTTGAGTGCAAGAGAAACATGGGAACACAGCAGGACATTTTAGCATTAAGGGTGACAATATAGTAAACACTACAAAAAGGAGAAGCGTGTATACAGGGTTTGTAGATCTGGAAAAAGCACTCGACAATGTAAAACGAAAAAATGTTCGAAATACTAAAAATGATAGGAATGGGTTATAGAAATAAACGGTTAGTAAATAGCTTATACAAAAGGCAAACAGCCGTAATAGAATTAGAACAAGAACGTGGAGAAGTAAATATTTGAAAAGGAGTGAGACAGATATGCACGATATCTCTATAATAGTTTTAACTTGTATATCGAAGACGCAATGAATACTGTCAAATACATAAAGATATTTGGAATTATTATGTAGGACAAACAATTATATTGCAGTATTGGCATCTAGCAAGAAAAAGTTAGAAGCAGAGTTAATGCAATGGAAACAGTACTAACAGAAAATACTGTATGAAAGTTAACAAAAATAAAACTAAAGTGCTAGTATGTAAATGAGGGATAAAAAGAGTCAAAAACCAAAATACAAATAGGAAACAAGAACCTACAAGAGGTTAAGGATTTCCGCTACTTAGGAAGCCAAATAACGCAAGATAGCAAAAGTGCAAAAGACTCTCGAAAAAAGGAGTTTGTGGGTCAGGGGGGCCCACTAAAAGCAAAAATATGTAATTAAAAACAAACTGTGAAAATTCCATAATTACAGTAATAAATGCAGGTAAACTACTAACTTGTTACATTAAATTGCCGAAATAAATTGATTTCTGCATCTTTTATATAAATATTAATTTCTAACTACTTCGTTTTTACGTTTATTTAGAAACGCCCCATAAAATTTCTAACTTAATTGACTTTACACGCATTAAGTAATTTAACAAGTTTGACTACCTTTCAATGGAAGTGTGTACTTTTTTAAGTGTCTTGTAGAACCTCATTATTAGTACAACGTTAAATATCTGGAATTTAGTCTATATTAACTTGCTTTCAAAAAATTAAAAAGCCTCGCCTTATAAATTTTTTGAAATACGTTTCAAACATTTGCAAATCTCGAGTAAAAGCTTTTAAAAGGATTGTTATCAATACGCTTTCTAAGAAATTCTATCAAGGTGGTATTTCGTTATATTGCAGGTGTTCGAGGACTCAGTTTTACGAGCAATAAGATTGTCCCCCATTTATCGGTTCTCAGTAGTACAATTTAAAATAGTAAATCTCTAAAGTTTTCTATAACAAATAGACAACCTGTCATACACTTTACTTCATAATGCTGTAAGGCGGATTGCAAACATATCTAACAGAAAAAACAGACATTGTTTTCTCACTCGGACAAATGCATGTAAGTCGTATGTTGTATTGACGTTAGCTACTTTTGTTAATGGAGCTTGTTTGCAAGCCGTGTTTTAAAAATACTTTACAGTTGTTGTCTTGAGAATACTTTGCAGGCGTGGTTCTGAGAATACTTTTCAATAACATTTTGCAGGTAGTACTTTTGTCGATGGGAAATATTTTTAAAGGAAAACACGTTATCCCCTGATGTTTTTTCTCCCTATAAATACAAGCCGAGTTTTAAAGGAAGTGCTATGCTATTCTACATAGTATTCAGTCAGGCTGCATGTGTAAGTGCGCATTTCCAGGTTTGCTACGATGGTACTAGAGGAAGACAGCTACTGCTTTTATGGTACAACAAAATACAAATATTCTGTTTTTTTATGCTTCTATAAAGTCTAGTAACTTCTTGTTCATTTGGTGCTTTAGTATTTCTTACTCGTGGTTATGGCACAATAAATTACAGACTACCGTGCGAAAAATTTCATTTTACATGATATTGCACAAGTGATTACGTGATTGCTTTCAAGTAACCGTTAATATAAACGGAAGCTCACGTTTGAGAAATTTTATTCACCTTAACTTAAGATTTACAAAATGCTGTCATATATTTTTACTATGTATAATCTAGGTTAGGAGTGGCCAACACGCGGTTCGCGGGCCGCGTGCAGCCTGCTGGGTGTTTAATTGTGGCCCGCGGAGCATCTGCACCATTTTCTTTCTTTTAGTGTACACAAACTAGTAAAAGAACATTCCAACGTGCGTAGTTCGTATCATATCTCATATATGGAAATATCTCAGTACATTGTTTCAACTATCGTGACAATTTCTTCTATAGCATATTCGTGTTTACAAACAATCACAACTTTAAGCTCATTTTAAAATGCGCACACGCCGATCTTGCGTGGATAGCCTTGAGCGTGAATGCGGGATGCGTCGGGCGACCAGCACTCTGTGCAAGCTCGCAAGGAATTATTAAATTTTAGAGTATTAAAAGACACAGCGGTGGTGATCAGCAGGAGCCATATAATACATATAATTACATTGGCGTGCAGCGTTATCATATCAATATATATTATTATTATTATTATTATTAAATAATTATTATTACTATTATTATTATTAATAACAAAGAAGAATAATCTACATTTGGAATGCAAATGCATGTTTGTTAATATATATTAACAGTTATAAGTTGAAATGAAAACCCAACTTTTTATGTAAAGTTCAATTACCATTTTACATCGAACTGGTAATTGAAAACCGCTAAAAGAACAGCTTCAGTAGGACTTGAACCTCCGTCCATTAATTTTCCGGATCAACGCTCTAACCAACTGAGCTATGCAGCCAATTGATTAGAATGTGTTATAATTTATACTACTGAAGATTATCCTTATTTTTGATTTTCAATTACGTCTTGCATTTAAGGAAATTGATTCAAGTTATATACATAATTCATGTACCAACAACTTGATCATCCTATTTTGATGCGTTCAAACACGCTGATTTTGATTGTTAGTACAGACAGTGATAAATGCACCAAGACTAAAACACTGCCTGGTCGCGTTTTAGCACTAGTGTAATGATTTCGATCAGTGCGAAAAACTGTATAAAGACTTGTTGCTATTTCATTATCATAAATAGTATCATTCAACCAAGCTTCAGCAATAACTAGTACATCATAGCAATTATTAAAAACTCTTTCAGATGAGATCGGATGACACCTACGTTTTGATAGTAAATATTTAGTTGCAAAAAGTGAAACCTAGTTTATATGTGACTTTTAACGTTTGAAGGTATTATAGAAGGCGTATTGTTAATGTATTTGATAGTAACTTCCTCCCTTTTCAAATGCCGCTTATGGAGTTCAGCTTATCAGTGCTTGGAGATAGTTTCACTGTTTGGCTGTTGAGTAGGCAGCTATACGATATGACATAGAGATTAACTTGGCGCCACATTTTAGACCACAATAAGCTAGAGAACTATCGGTGCAGATAACTTTTAGAGGTCTAGATTTAATACCCTCTTTCCTAATCTAATAACAGCAACTGTAACAGTATCTTGGATTTCAAGGGTGCTTAATACCTGGGTAACAGCAGCCTTATTAAACTGCAGACGTTTAGGGGTATTGGCAGAATTAGATTCATCAACGTTATAGAGTATAAAATGCCTACTTCTACTAACTGTCTCATTAATTTCGGCATAAAAAGATTAGAATCTGAGGACAGATTTTGGGCCTTTAAATGATTAACTGCCTCCTTTAAGTTATGTATTTCCTTTTCCAGCATGCACAGAAAGTGATTTCAAGATCTGGTTATTAAATTTAATGGTACAATAACCAAGATTCATTTATAAAATCAAGAATTTCGTAACCCTCATAAAAATCATCAAACGTTGAAAATCACTATAAAACCTAAATACCTATCCACGTGTCTAAAGACTTTTCCGGAATCTCGAGTTTTTAAATTAAACAAACACCTATACTATAAAATCTACTGTGAGAGCCATGTTTTAAATTTACTAAAATTCTAAGTGCCACCTACCTGTAATACATTTAAAATCAAGATTTTATATGGATTATTATACACTAATTTAGTGAAATTACATATTTACATGCAATAGAACAATTATGATAAATCAATATCTTATGCATTTATGTCACTCAAATTAAAAACAGAAATTTAGATGTAAGTTTTACAAATTAAAAGATAAGAATCTATTTATTTATTTTAGAGAAAACTAAAATCAAAAATATGTTTACAGTTTTGTAATTGTTAATGAAAGCAAATTTAATTTATCGTACATATGACCTAAAACACAAAAAAATACAAATTAAAATTTACTAACTTATTCTTTGTATTTGTTTTTTTCTGGAGGGGCGTAAAAGGCGGTAGTCCATGGATAATTAAGTTCATAAAAAGTTGTCGTTAAGCTTGTTGTGTTCTACTCGCACTATCACTTTAAACTTTTTGATCAAAATTAACAATTTGGCGTAAACTATAAATTTAATACAGGACGCCGGTGCATACTCCACGCCTTGAAAGTGGAAAAACTATCAAAGGAATAAAACAAGGATACGCCATAAAAAAAGAGAAAAGAAAAGTAATAGCGTGCTTAAAATAAACAAATTGTAAGAGAGAGTATGTTAAGCGGTACAGTATAGTGCATTTAAACTAAAACTAAAATTGTATATGCGGTTGAGTATTTTTATTGAGTAGGTAACGGACAGTTTTACAACGGCGCGTATAAAAGAACCGTTTTTTGTTTTTATGTTAGCAATTCGTACGACGCCGTCTTTGCAGTGATAAACTTTTTGAATTATGCCTAATGGCCACCGAAGAGGAGGAGCATCGTCTTGATTAAGAATTACGAAAGTCCCCACCTTAACGGGATTATCAGAAGTGCACCACTTTTGTCGCGTTTGAAGCGTATGCAAGTAGTCTCTCTTCCATTTTTTCACCAACATAACTAATAATCTTTTGCGGTTAACCAAATTGATTTTTCATTTGGTAAATCAAGGCGGACATATATTGTAAAAGCGTAGACATTAAAAAATGAGCTGGGGTAAGAACTTCAGGGTGAGGGTTTGAGGACACTAAACAAAGTGTGTGATGGTGTAATAGCCGAATATCCTAATAATTTATAGTTATTATATTGAATTAAGTTTTATGCCTTTAAAAGGTGAGTGACTTATTATAGGAAGTGCAAAGTGCGGAATTGTACAGTAAGACAATCAATAGGAAGTACATGTGCAACGAACTCTAGGCTAGGTGTAATTGGAATTATTAAGTAAGCATAATTGCATAATTATTGTTAGCAGTTAAGAACTAATATAGAATAAGGACATTAAAAGTCTAACCCTAAGATGTAACGGTTGTACTGCACTTTAAAGCGTTAATTAAATTAAATGTGAAATGGTCTTCGACTTTGTTTCTAATCATCTCTACTAAAGACCCCAAGAGAACACTACATGGCGACTCTGCCAGTCCTGCTAATTCTGCCAGTCCTGCTAATTCTGCCAGTCCTGCTAATTCTGCGAGTCCTGCCGGTACTACCAGTTCTACAGATTAAATTATAATAATATATTACCGAAATTTGAAATGGGCACCAGCAATTCCAAAGAAGAAGTAGTTATTGCACAAACTGGAATTAATAATGGTTCGATAAATGGATATTCAAATTCTGAGGTAATAGGCATTACGTCAGGTACAATTTTAGCGTTGTTGGTTATTTTCTTACGTTATAAAATGTTTAAGAAAATGTTGGACAAGAAGATTAGGAGAGAGGTCAGTAGAAGTCAGCAGATTGTATAGTAAGGATTATATTATTTTAAGCTATAGAAATTAAGTACGAGTTAAAATTAATGACGGAACAGTTGAAGCAAATTTTAGAGGAATTTAAGATTTTTATTAAAAATTTAAATAAAGATGGTCAAGAAAGACGAAACGATTTAGATGTTACTAATAGGAAATTTGATTATTTGAATAGGTTATGCGAGGAGTATAGGTTAGAGAAGGATAAGATTAAAGTCGCAAAATTTGATAGTTCTGAAATTATTGATAAAGTTAAGCAGCACATAGCCATAATAGATAAATGTATAGGAGATATTACTGAAGTTTTAAAAAGTAGGAAGTTAAGTATTTTAAGTAGGAAAAATCAAGACAGCATGGGTGAAAAATTTGAATTAAAAGTAGCAGCCTCCATGATTCCAGCCATGGGCGGTTCAGAAAATACCACCAAGCAAATGGTCGACGCAATTGAACTATATGATAGCTTGTTAGATGATGAAGGTAAGAGATTGTTAGTAAATTTTGTCATAAAAATTAAGTTAAGTCAAAATGCTAAAATGCGATTAGACAGTAAGTATGAGAATGTAGAAGCGCTTGCGAACGATATCAAACATAATCTTTTAACTAAAAAATCAGCATCAGGATTGTCTGCCGAATTACATAACTCCAGACAAAATAATAAATCAATTGAAAATTTTGGTAAAACGATCGAGGAATTAATGGTCAATTTAACAATAGCTCAAGTAGAGGGTAACGAACAATCATTAAAAATTTTGACAGCCGCTAACGAAAAAATTGCATTAAACGCATTTACAAACGGAATAAGGGACGAAAATTTAAAAACAATTATAAAAGCTCAAAATTACGATAAATTAAAAGACGCCATAATAGCCGCGAAAGAGGAAATTGCAAATAAACCTTAGCAAATGTATTACACAACCGGAAAAGGTCGTCATTTTACTAGACGCGTAAAATATCATAACCATAAATCAAATAGAAGTCAACGTACCTCACAGACCAAGTATCAAGGTCAAGAAAATAATTCATGCACGTTCATGAACACTAGAGGTCGAGGAAATGCATATGTAAGTAAAACTGTAAGAGGAAATCAGTTTTATAATAGGGGAAACCATTGCAATTTTTACATCAACTCGTCAGAGAAAAACTCCACAGAAAATACATCAGACCAAACTAGGGAACCGAAAACATTTTTTCGAGACCCCCCGGAATAATTTAGGAATAATAGTATAAATTTGATAGAAGTAGGATACAATAACAATACAATTAAATTAATTTTAGATACAGGAGCATCAGTAAGTGTTATTTTCATTTCTAGTTTAACAACTAAGATAAATATTGATACAGATAAGCAAATTTTTATTCAAGGAGTATCGGGTAAAACAAAAGCAATTGGAACAGTAAATCTACCAATTACAATAGGGAATATCTCAATTAATCATACTTTTGTTGTAATGAACGATTTCGAATCAGACGTAAATGGAGTAATAGGATCAGATTTTTTAATAAGTACAAATCAAATATCGATTATAAAAATTATAAATTTACTTTCGTTAGTAATAATGTATCAACGTCAATTCCATTATTAGTAAACGAAGATTTATATACAATAATCCCACCACGATGCAAAGTTATCAAATATTTCACAGTAAAGTACAAGGAGGAATACGTAGTAAAATCACAAGAACTATGCGAAGGTGTATTTCTAGCAAACGTAGTTGTAAAGCCAGTTAAAATTTTTATTCCAGTAAAGTTATTGAATACGAACGACACCGAAATTAAGTTACGAAATTTTAAACCTACCATCGAACGTCTTTCAGATTACAAGATAGTTAAATTTGAAGAGTCAAAATTCTCAGTTAAACGTATTGATAAATTATTAAAAGACATTAACGTCGAAGGTTTGAGTAGCGAAGAACAAACCATCATTCATAAGATATCTGCTAAGTTTGCAGACGTATTTTATGTCGACAATGACCTACTGACCGTGTCAAACATAAGTAAGCAGCATATTCAGTTACAAACAGATGCTAGAGCAACGTACGTTAAACCATATAGGTTACCATATTCACAGAAAAGTGATATAGGAAAGCAAGTAGATAAAATGTTACATGACGGGATAATAGAACCCGCACAAAGTGCTTGGTTTTCACCACTACTAATAGTACCGAAAAAACCGGATAGTTTAGGAAACAAAAAATGGCGTGTAGTTATTGATTATAGGCAATTAAACACTAAATTGCAAGATGACAAATTTCCGCTACCAAGTATCGAATCAATTTTAGATTCGTTAGGAGTTGCGATATATTTTTCACGTTTAGATTTATATCAAAGTTATTATCAGATAGGATTACAGGAACAGTCCAGACCGTGTACGGCATTTAGTACAGACAAAGGGCAATTTCAAATGACTAGGTTACCGATGGGGTTAAAAGTAAGCCCGAGTATTTTTGCACGAGCGATGACAGTAGCCTTATCAGGATTAAATTACGAGAATTGATTTACATATTTGGATGATTTAATTGTATTCGGAGATAGTTTAGAAAAGCACAATACAAATTTAGTAAAAGTACTCAATAGGTTAAGAAAAGTCAATTTAAAATTAAATCCAGAAAAGTGTGAATTTTTAAAGAAGGAAATTTTATATTTAGGGCGCGTTATAACGGCACAAGGGGTACAACCAGATCCAGAAAAAATTGCAGTCATGCAAAATTATCCAACACCACTAAACGCTAACGACGTTAAAAGGTTTGTAGCATTTGCCAATTACTATAGGAAATTTATTCCAAAATTCGCTGAAATAACAGCACCGTTAAACAAATTGTCTAGGAAAGGTGTCACTTTCCAATGGACCAATGAATGTCAGGCAGTATTCGAACTGTTAAAAACAACTTTAACAAACCCACCAATATTACAATACCTAGATTTTTCAAATAATAGTACGTTCATCTTACGCACGGACGCATCAGGTTACGCGTTAGGAGCAGTTTTGTCAAATAGCGACGACAAGCCAGTAGCTTACGCAAGTAGAGCACTTAACAAAGCCGAAATAAATTATT